>JARHVA010003845.1:0-10000 GCA_037957365.1 Torreya grandis
TCATTCTTTAACACAACTTCTATCTATTAACACTTTATATGACCTATAGAGGATGAAAAAATAGAATTAGGTGAATGAGAGGGCCTAAGAAATAAAATTAATATCAAAATTATTTGCAAGTCAACAATCAAGATATACACTAATAACAATGGAAAAGTCTACAACAATCTTTTCTCATTAACTCAAGGTGCAAGTTAAAATTTCAATAGAGTTTTTGTATACCATCTTTATGGATGCCTTAAGGAGGCCTTTAAAACTCAATAAATATAATTTAAAATAGAGATAAAAAGGAAAGTGGCTTATTAGTCTTGAAGAAGTTAAGAGATCATAACTACCATACATGGCAGTTACAATAGCTCTCTATGCATTGAAGTGTTTTTAAAGGTGTTTAAGATGGTTAAAGCATATTTTTAGTAACCTTTGAGCCACGACAGGTATATACATGCCATATTAATTTAATTAATTTGCCTTTAACTATCACAAACATTGAATAGTCATAACAACCATCTTCAATAAAGCATCAACTAACTACCTCTCTTTGTGGGTTGACCATAACCATATAGTTATCAATAAAACTTCATAAATGCTCATAAATATGGAATTTAATTTATTAAAGGGTAATAAAGTATGTCTCTAGATATTTCATTAACTCCATAAATAGCATTTATATACCCAAGAGCTCCTTCATTTGCAACTTAGCCTTATTTGATCAATTAGGCCAATTTGACTAGGTTTCACAAACTGGCCAATTAGAAGTGAGTTTTAGATATACTTCCATGCATGTTTTTGATATTTTAATTAATTTATGAAGTTTAAAAAGTCCCAAAATTATTATTCTAATGATTTTCATCTTCTTAAACTACCTTGTACCTCTCTTTCTAACTATTTTCTTTAAAAACTCTATTTTTTAACATGTTCATACAACAAAGTGCCACAGATATGAGTATATATGAGTGTACTAAATTATCTAGGTGATAATAAGGTGGTTTAAATATGTTTTGATGCCTTTTCTTTCAATTCTTCCCAATCAGTTCTTAACTAAGGTTTTAGAGAGGTTTAAGAGTGCTCAAAACTCTTAAAAATGATTTATAAAGTTTGGGCATTGATGTCTAAACCAATTCCACAAAAAATTAGTATACTAATCCCTATACCTCTCCCAAAGTGACCAACCTCTCATGAAAAATATTCATACCATGGTGAGCATGTGAAGTCACCTCTTAAATTAAAAATAGGCTTTCTAATTAGTGTTTGATGTGTTAAGGCCTAAATGACTAGATATCACCTTTATTATGGCTCATGTATGGCATAAACCCCTCTAAAAACCTGATTATGTTGTTCATGAAGATTGGATGTGCCCTCATGACCTTATTTTACCTTATGCTACCCCTTCTTGATGGCATTATCCAGTGATGCTAACATACTAGCATATATATATGTAGGTTTTTTAGAATTTTGACCTCATTATGAGTTGAAAAGATCTTAATCATTATATACAACATCAATAACCTCCCTAAGGTCCTTTAGAGTTATGGCATTATCTTGAATGAGCCCTTTACTCTATATTTTCATGCACATAGCCCCTTTTTTGATGACCCAAACCTATCTATCTTATCCAACAATCATAAATACCCCTATAGATGGTTCTTTCAAGGTTTTTTATGGATTTTAAGATCCATTTTTTCTTCTATAACTCATTATATATGCAAATCCATTTCATTTCCTTCCTTACATGCTCAAATTAGCCTTCTTAGGCTTAGTCTGTATATCATGAATTTTCCACATGCCAACCAATAGGATTTTGTGATGATTAGGAGAGTTATAAAAACCAAAAACATCATTTCATGGCTTAAAAACTTCATTATCATGAACCTTAAGGCATATTTATTTCATTGAGTGTCTTTCTAAGATTTGCAAGGGTTTTATGGGGTCTAAAACTCTTTAAAATGGTTCATAATTTATGAACCCTTAAATAAAAACCTCTTATCATTGATTTAAACTATATTAACCCTTAAAATGCCCTGACCAACTTGATTTTCCATGCACAATATGCATTAAGATATGTACGTAGTGAAAAGGTGCTTTGACTAACTATCTAGCATGTGCAAGAAACAAGAAGGTTAAAGAGCCAAACTAGTAAATTTATTGAATTCACCTCACTCCAAAAATTCCCTCAAGACTTTAAATTATTCTCCACACCATTTTTATAACCATAAATTTGAAAGAACACCTAGATCAGTTCTAATATGGTGGGAGGGTTTCTCAGGGTTTAAGGTTTGTTTGTATATGATAGCCCCGAAGGGCATATTAACATGAAAAATTGAGTGTGATCTATCTCAAAATATTTATAAATACTTAAAATTACCTTTTATTAACTAAAAAACTTCTTCATCAAGACTAAACCCTATGTCTTATCCATAGACCTTCAAATAGTCCTCCTGGTTCCATTACTGACTGTCAACTAACAGAGTCATCTCTAAGACAAAATAGTGGATGTTTCCACTAATTTTTAGGCCTTGAGGATAGAATTTAAATTTAAAACCAATCATTAATACCATTTTTACTAAATTTTAGAGCTTAAATCTAGCTATATATATTTCAAAGCCATAAACTCTTTAAAATTTTCTCTATACATTGACTATGACTGTAAAATATCTTAGGTTCAACTATTCAATCCATATCCTGACTCTTTAATTTTTATAATAAGTTGTATTAGTGGTATAATGGTGTTAAAAACATACAAAAATCATCCACAAATGGATATTATTCCTCTAAATATGCCCACAGTCTACTTTTTCCTTCAATCCAAACAAGATCATTTAGAGAACAAACATACTACATTTTATTTTGACTATGATCTATGTTTTAGGACCATTTCACATGATAATAAATATTTATAAAGTCCTTTTAATATTATTTAAATATTAAAAAGGCTTAAACTATATATTATATCTTTTTATAATACTTCAACATACTTACTTTACTCATCATGCAAGGTATTACACCTGTAGGTTCCCTTGAAAAGGTTAACTATTGTATATTTAGGCTCATAACACCTTAATTATCTCTATAGATCTTGAAATTGATTAGAGTTCCTAAAAGTTCCAAACATATCATCATGTTTCACACACCACAAGTTCAACCTTCACTCCTTGGTCAAGACCGAGTTTGCCTTTCTTAGATACATAACTCCACTAAGCTAGTTGTAGCTTCACATTGGTTATCTCATTTGGTCTAGGATATTATAAATACATCTTTTATTTTCTCTTAATATTTAATTGTCTTAATCCTTTAATGTTTCATACAACTTCTATCTTCCCTCTTTGGAACAAACTTGAAGATCTCTCCAAAAGGCCTATAGGTGGAAGTAGGGGTATGATTATGTATTATTATCCATGACTGACTATAGACAATATCTCCTTGGCTCACCATATGGAACCTTGTACCTTGATCATAAAACCTAAACCATTTTTACCATATTTATCTAAACCCAATACATATAACCTCCTTAAAAGATAATAGCCTGATTGTGTCCTAGTATGATTGTAGATGATAGAGCATTATGTTGCTTATACAGACTAAGACAGAGTGAGACCTTGAGAAGGTCAAAAAACATTGTTGATGAAACTCTTCCATTCATTAAAAATAACTAGGATATATATTTTAAACTCATTTCATTGAGATATCTATATCTTATAGTCTCCTCAAAATAACACTTTCATGAATCATATTCTTGACTGTATTTGCTTTGGTCATAGGTGATGATCATTCCTTTTAGCAGAGTGTAAGGTTTCATAATCATATATTCATGACCATAATGGTTTATAACACTATTTAATCCTCAAAAATAGTGGATCCATGAGTTGAATTTGGATGGATAGCAATGATATGATGATAATAGGCTATATGGGAGGATGAAAATAGAATGATAAGCTTACAATAGTGGTGAATGGCAGTAATGAGATTGTAAAATGAGGTGAAACATGATAGAGTGAAATGAAACATGAATCCAAAATCTATATATTCATGAAATATCTTAGGGAATCCTAGGCATATGCCTGAACCAAATACATCATTATGGATATCCTTGAACTAGCATACACTATTAAAGGGGAAACCTAGGAAACTCCAAATTACCTTAATAAAAGCTAAGTTTCCTTAACATCTACTAAACTAAAATTGTGAAGGTGTTGAGGGCCTATTGATGATTTTCTAAGAAATGATACCTTGAGTAAACTTTGAGACACCATCAATAAAGACACAATTATTATGAATATAAGATCTCAAATAGAAGATGATGTGCTTGACAACATGAATCACCCATTAAACTATACACTCTCCTAAAACATGTTTACAGACTAAAAATTTGGTATTTAATGTCTTATTTAACTCCATGTACTCATTAATGTGTATCAAACTATTAGGTCAGCCATGAAAGATCTCTTTAAGACCTAAAAAACTAGGAGCAAGCACTAGTTTGGTCAAAATAGTTAAGAAATTCTTAAAACCATACCACATTTCTTACCCTATGCATATTTGAATAGTGAATAGAACCCTTAAGTTCTTAGCCTTTGTTTATAAAGTTGAGAAGACTAAACAATAACCAATACCCATGAATGGAAGGTCATAAGTTCTAGTTTCTCTATTTAAGAGCTCAGATCTACTTTCTCTTTCTATTGTATGGACTGAGCATTAACCTGAGGTGCTCTTAATATATATCAATGAACAAGCCATGGAAAACACATTGGTTTTGGTCTTATAAATCCTTTAAACCTTCTAATATATTTACTATGTTTCTAAAACAAGACCTCCTTGTTTCTCCAATACTTTTCCTAAGAAAATATGTACTGTATGGATCTATACTACTTCAAAACCCTATTAAAACCTATAAAATACCATTCATTTCCTCTTTTTTCAGCTTCATACCATAATTTTATGGAAACATGAAGAGAAATACGGATCAAAAAGGCACCTCAAAGAAAGGAATATGCCAAGGAGAGAAAAAAGGTAGCTGATTTCACGTGTGGGATCTCTTTAGATGGCAAAACAACCTTTTTAACCCATAGGAGAGACATTTTCAAGGCATAAATCATTTGAATAATACATATAAGTACCATGAGGAGTGATTAAGAGATCATATTTTTCCATTTAAAGACCAAAACCTTCATTTTTAGATCACATACACATAGTTACACAAAGAAGATTTGCTAATGAATATCATGAAAAGTCCTTTATATATTCCTAAAATTTCCTCATGAGGATTTTATGTATGTTCATCACCCTTTTCAAGTATTATAACCCACCATGCTTGAATATACTAAATACATCAAATAATCTCAAAGTGAGTCATCAACTACCATCTTCAACCATCTTAGCTCATTGGGTTTAGATCATAAGATCACTTCAATTCATTGTTAAAGATATAAAAATATACTCACACACCATGTGGAGACTTAACAAAAGATTAAATTAAGTCATGACCATGAAAAAACTTGAGATTTATACCTCCTTCACTTTACAATCAATGAATAATCCTTTGAGTTTCCTTGATTCCTCAAGATACATGACAACTATGAGTTTTCATAATATACCAAAGATCCTAATGTTCAATTTGACACCCCTATATACCTAAGTATATAAATTGGTCAACACCTCTTCCACATCCAAAGACCTAGGTGACTCAACCCCAGCCTATTCAAACCCATGTGACTTGATAGTAGGTGTCCCAAGCACAAGTGATTCCCCAATAATCACCTTGACCTAAAGCCACATATCTTTAAAGTTTTAACATCATTAGTAACCCAAAAATAAGATCAAGGAAATACCAATGGTAGGCACCAATGCAAGTTCCTCCTGTCACTTCCTCTACTTTCCAACATACCCTCATAGCACAACTTGGTTCCCTGCCCCTTCTATAAAGCATTCAGTTAGTATCTCTCCTCTTCCCTATTACATCCCCTCCTCTATTCACCCAAGAACCCATAGATTTGGCCATCCCTAGTATCCTTCTTTGATTCAATTTTCTCCATCCATTCCCTAATATGGAAATTTCCCAATACTCATGTTAGGCATGCCTCAAGCCCAAATACTTTTTGGCATCCCAATTTCAATAGTTGATATATTTCCTAGGTTCACATCTCAAGTGATTGAGACCATCTCGATGATTCCTCTGATGGCTCAAAAAATTCCATATTCGGTCCCCATGGCCCTTGCTACCTCTCCTCCTTTTATAGTGGTGTCAATATTTGACCCAAGAAAAAAGTAGAAGGAAATTCATGTTTAGGATTTAATAGAGGTACTTATGGCCCTAATTCGGCCTCTTTTGTCAATTTCTCTAGTTCTTCTAACACCAACCATAGTGGATCTTCCCATCACTCTACATCCCCCTTTTTCCATCACCCTTATTACTCAGGGATTCAACTTTAATCAACCAATCTCTTCCATTATATTGATTACCCATCTCAAGAGAGTCACTTGCCCTCAAGTGGGCATGACCTAAGGTTAGTGGCAAGTGAAGTTTTCCCCTGGGTCTCTACATTTATATTTCCCCCTACACCCTTATGCTTCCTCCTCCACTACTTTCATCATTCACACCTTTTTCTTCCTCCATATGCCCTCCACCTCATTCTACACTTATCACTACCATCTCTACCACCCCACCAACACTTTCTAAAACTTAGTAAATGGTCCCAGTATCATAGATGCTAGAAATGACAATGTAAGATGATCTAGATGTGTAATGGAATTTCAATTACACCATAGGGAATATGCAAAGGATCCTCAACAAGAAATTCATCTAAGAGGGGAACCATATGGTTTGGAAAAACTAATAAGACTTGTTCTCTATCACTAAAGTGATCACTCCTGTGGGAGAATAAAATATAGTGGAGGACCCACTTTAAGTTCTCTAGGTAACCTATGACATGTTGAAGAAACTCCTTGAATATATGCAAATCTAAGTTTAAACTCTTGAGGCATAGGTAAAGATATCCTTCCCCACCAAGTTAATGGGTGGGTCAAAGATGCATTCTTACAAAAAAATTCAACTCTAGGAAAGGTGGTAGGGACTATGGTTGATGATCAGGTGCTCATCTAATGGACACATGCCTACATGGAGAGGAATTTTGAGATTAATGGTAGGTACAAAAGGATGATGATTGTAATCAATAAGGGCATGTTCTTAGAGTTAAAATGAATGCCCATTTTATATTTGGACTTAGATTAGATGTACATCAGGGGCATGAAGACCACTATGGAGGAGTGGTTTGATTTAGCCCAAACTATAATGGGTCCCTTGAAAGATGGTAGGAAGAAGATATTGGCTTACTTTAAAGAAGTCAACATCTCGGTACTTTTCCAATAGACAACATTCTATTGAATAGAGGTGAATTTGAAGTTTATTAATGTAGATTTTGTGCACACCAATTAATAATGAGTTAGTCTCTAATGTTTTAAGATCTCAATAGAGGTAAACTCCACTCTAGGACATGATTTGTAGGTATGTAGTTGAATAACTAGGTGATGTAATAACAAGTAGCACATGCAGGTTATTTACTAAGATTATGTATGGATGAATGATATCATTAATAAAGTTAAAACTTAAGTGAGTTGGTACATGGATGGATACTCATCTAAAGTGGGAAGGTCTCATAAATAAACTCTAAAAGGAGAGAAGGGTAGAGAAGAAAATAAGGGCTCTATGACTTCAAAATTTACCTTTTAGGTTGGATCCTTTGTGGACAATTGTTTTAAGAACCAATGTTTGCTTCTAGCAGTTACTACACACTCATATACAAACACAATTAAATAGTTTGGGATAGTTTGATATAGGAAACTCAAATATTTGGGTCAAAGGTTTCTCCTTTTAGAGTATTTGTTACACACTCATAATTAGGATATTATGACTCAGATTAGGGAAGTATCTAGGGTCACACACACATAGAATACTATATCATAGAAAACACATCTACACACATATAAATATGAAACAGTCAACCTACTTATGTATAATCAATAATTATTGTTAATTATTCAATAGCTATTATACATATATTATCATCATAATAATCATAATAAGATGAGTTGGTTAAAAAAACCAACTAACAAGTAAAACTACCCAATCAACCAAAAAATCAATAAATAAACTAAAATATTAAAAATATCTTTGGATCATGAAACTAATCCAATAAACTCCCCTTGATCTAAAGGGGTATATAATATGAATTAACTAGAGAAATAACATTAAAGTTATCAAATGATCCCTATCATAACTGCAAGTGGTGCATTATACCTCTAGCACTAACCAAAAACTAATGTTGCTTCATAAACAAGCTTGACCCTATGAGTCATGGCAAAAATGGTTGATGAACATGATCAAGGCCTATTTATCCTTGATTATCATCATACTATACTAAGTATAATACAATAAAGCATGTCTAACTACATCAATCAACATAAGGTCCCATACAAGAACCCATCCAAGTGAAAAACCCCATTATATGTATGGTACATCTCCCTGATGTCCAAAAAATTTTAAGCTCAACATTTAAGGTGATAGCAACCCCTATCAACTCATATTTTCACTAACAACTGATCGAAGACCAAAAAATGAAATATCTTCTCCCCCTATCCGGTGAGAGGTGAGAAGCTGTGCACTAAGAGAATCAAAATTAGATAACATTATTTGCTCCATGTCATGAATAAAAATGAGAGAAAGAAAAAATTGGAATTGAAAACAAAAACTACAATCCAAAAAAAATCTACTACAATAATTCTTAGTCTTGAGCCTAGTAGCTCGCACAAGATGGATAAATCACTAAGCAATGAAAAGATGATGTCAGGTCCATCAAGACCATAGACCTCAACCATATAAAATGCCTCTTGATTAGAGGAACTATTAAAAAAAACCATAATAACTAGAGTATCTAGAATACTTGCCACTAAAATGATCTACATAATTTGTTTCAACTTTATTTTTATGTGGAGAATGAGGTCATCATGAAAGGCATACAACTAAAAGATGTCCAATTCCACCACATTTGAAACATGTGGGATCTGTGTCTATGAGATTCAAAATATGTTGAATCACTAAAATAACTATAGGAGTGAGAATAATGCTTATGATGATGTCTATGTTTGGAAGACCCTGGAGAGTGTTGACGTGAATTTTGTGGAGATCATTGAGAATGATGTGGATAATGTCACTAAGAGTGTTTCAAAGAATAATTTTGAAACTTTTGTTGTACATGGTGATGATCTCTGTGTTGGGACCTATTCTTTACATAGTGATCCTCTTTAATAGGCATACTTTTATTCTTTGTAAAATATCTCTCATGTTGAGTCAATAACTCACATATGGTGTCAAATGTGGTACCATTAAGATTATCACTAAGTTGTAGCATTTCAACAATATTTGTGTAAGTAGAATTAAGACCATTCAGTGTGATGGAAATTAACATGTCATCATCAATTTTACCACTAGTTGTGTAGTATTCTTATTTCAATGTTTTCATATGACAAATATATTCAAAGACATCTTCATCATCTATGAGTTTATTATTCAAAAGATACATAAGAAGGTAAATCCTTTTGTATGCAGGTTATTTGTATACAAATTTTTTTAATGTCTTCCATGCACCAATTTTAATTGCCTCAATATTAATGATAACATGTTACATGCAATATGATTTTAATAGGGCAAGTGTATGCTTATCACGTTTCTAATATTCAACCAATTTCATGGCTTCAATTGGTGGTGTGGTCTCTTTCTTAATGATTTCCCATAAATCATTAATTATGAGGGTGTTCTCCATGTTTCTACTCCATTCTTTGTATTTTTTAGGTGACAAGTTTCCATTTTTAGATGTGAGACTGGCAATTTTAGCCATGATGCTAAAAGAACAAAACAATTAAGAAAAGGGAATGTTATTGAGGTTTTGCCTTTATCTTATAAATAGCTTCCAAATACAAAAAACTATGAGACTTTATAAAAATATCACGTCTT
>JARHVA010003845.1:15000-30000 GCA_037957365.1 Torreya grandis
TTCAACATATGTGTTTACATGTTTAATTGAAAGAAACTAAGGTTTACACTTGTGAGACTCTAAGGAATCAAATCACCAGCATTAGCAAGATATTTTCAGATTTACAAATGCATAATAAAATATTACATTAAAATATCACAACATTAGAAAATAATATTACAATACAAAAGCTTCAAAGGTACCCTAGTGCCAATCATGTATATGCACATTCACCTAGTCAATTGGTTGCAAGAAATGTTACATTTTAAAACCCAAAATCACAACCTACAATAAGCACTATAGAGAAAAATAGTAGAGCACCATTACAATTTGATTTAGAAAGGAATATTAGTAGATCACCATTACCTTCTATTCATCGATGATATCCACATCTATTACATAGGCATACACATCGACCTTTTTTCAACTATCATCATATCTATGGACACAAAGATAATGACTATTTTGGACTTAGATATTGCATTAATAGATTTATTTATAATGTCATCATAGGATTCACATAGGGGGTATCAAGATCTCCTCCATCATGGAACCATAGACCTCATTCCTTCATGATTGAGTCTTCCTAGGACATTCCTTCACAAGAATCATTGGTTACTCATCATGAGAGTAATGCAATTTATTAGACAGAGCCTCATAGGAGATCTCCCATCCTACCTACTTAGTGGATTCAAAAACTAGTACAAAAAGATTAGTTTATATATAATAGTTTAGTCTATGGCATGTATAGTATAGTTCCATACACATACATATCATAGAGTACTGCTTCAGTGAAATATTCACTTTGACCAAGTTTTCCAAGACCTATTTCATGTATCAACCCACTACAATTGGTATTAAATGATCCATAACATAGTTTTTAGATCCATCTCAATCTATTTCTCAATCATAAACATCATAGAGTACCACTTCGGAGAAATATTCACTACGAGTGAGTTTTATAGGACCCATTTCATGTAGTAGCCTGCTATAATTGGTTTTAAATGAGCCACCATGATAGGAAGTCTCCCATGAGACTCATTGGTTAGTATCATTTCTTCCCATTTTATCCTATACATAGCCTATAAAAAAATACAAAACTAATATAAAATTCAAAAATACCAAAAAATATTTTGATTGTATGCATCATCCATGCTTTATATTACTACTATCATACTAGGACTTACATTTACTATTTCATGCTATTGTTTGTTGATTATCTACATTACCATGCTTTACTTGATCTCTTTTGAGTATCTGAAATGATTTTCAAATCCTTGATTGCTTCAATCTACCTATTGAGGGGGTATTCCTACTATACATTTAAGACACACATCGATATACATACCCATTGGGGCCATCTTCTACATGACAACACCATCCAAGTTATGTCAATCCTACACTACACACTCTGATTTATCATACTAATGTACATTAATTACCAAATTACATAGATTACTATATAAAAATGTTAGTAGTATCTAGAACTTGTGTATCTCTTAGTATATACCTAGTCTTATACTAAACATGTCTTGCACATTTTCACTCCTGCTTTGATTAGTTAGATGTGCTTGTACCTTTCCAATTTTTACATGATTTCCTTTCTTGTTGTACATAACTAGATGAGATTGCATTTCCAATTCTAGTTTTGTTTCTTATATGTTCCTTAGGACATCCACTAATGAATGTCCTTTGCTTATATTTGTGTATGTGTACCTTTGGACATTTACCAATGTCTCTTAATTTTACTCTTATATGTTCCTATAGGCCTTGTGCCAATGTTTTCTAGTTTCAAATTGTATGTGTATGTGGCATTTGAACATGCCTTGTATGCTTTCTTTCTAGTTTGAGTGACATGTTTCCATGTCCCTTATTTGTGTGGGACTTAAAGGCCTCTATATATGGGGATTTCCCTATCTTCCTATTCTTCTTTTTAACCAATGTAAAAAAAAATCCTTTCTTCAAAAATAGTTTTTCTCTCTACTTCATCTTCTACATTCCTATTCTTGACCCTTTGGATGCTTCCTAAGGGTTTATCAAACATGGAGCTTATAAAAGGTAGCTTTGTGATTTTGAAATTTGGTTTTTGTGAAGACTTTTATTTAAGATAATCTATCCATTAAGGGATGATTAATTGCACTGGGTTTAGTGGTTATGAATCCTCCACAGTTGTAGTCTCAACTAATTAACCTTTTATTTCTTACTCCAAAGTGCCTTTGAATACTAAATCAGAAAGAGATGGCCATATGATCTTAGACCAATCCACACCTCCATATTGAGGTAGTGGGTAGACTATATATACTTGTTTTCCCATCTTATCCTTCCCTGAGGATGTTACGATAGTATCTTGGGTTGGTTGAAGGCATTGGCAAGTTTATTTTGATAGATGAGACAAGGATCTAGGAGCTTACCAATGTTGTTTTAATCCTCTTAGAGGCCCTTTTTTTGGTCTTAGGTTAGACTATAACAGTCCTAAAGTTAATTTCAATAGTGGTGGCAATAATAGATATGGTTGGCCTTATTGGGGGAGCATAAACAACAAGGTTTAATGTAACATCATCTATCTTTGGAGTGAGTAGAGGTTTTTTTAAGGCAACACTAAGAGGAACTAAATCAAATGAACTTATTAAAGAAAGGGGAACTAAATCAATTAAAATTTAGGAAGAAGGGACTGAAGGTTGAGCCTTCTTACCTGATTGGTCATCTTTCATTGGTCTTTTCCCTTTGTCATATTTAATTCTTAATGCCTTTGCTCCTTATAATTCTTCATCTTACTCTAGTTCATGCTCTATTGGTGTTGGTTGTTGAACTAAATATGTGTCTATTTTTATCTCATCATCAATTGGGTTCTTTGTGAGGGAAGGATCCCTTGGTTTCCTCTTGTACTAGATTGTAGCCTTTAATGGTAAAGAGGAGGCTTGATTAATTGAGCCAATAACAAAATATTTACCTATAGATTTTTACAGTGGTAGTGTATTTGGGTGATCTTGGCCTTTTGTATCAGAGGAGTCCAAACAAACTAGATCCTCTTGATCCCCTCTATGCTCATTTTCACTCACACTAGGTTCTATCTCCACAATTTTCAATACTTGAGGATCTTCTTGAGAAGGATCTCCTTGTTCCTCTATTTATTGTGGGGATCTATTACCCCAAAAGTCTAAATTAGTCCATCCTCTAGTGGGTGGAATCCTTATATGTATTTTTTGAACCAAAATTATAGGTTCTTCTTGAATAATATTCAAATGTTCTTCTTTCAATACTACAAGTTGTGCCATTTCCATTACTTGGGTGTCATCTTTCTCATTTAAGAAAAAAATGTCATGGTCATAGGGGATGTGCTAGTATAGAATACCAAAGCCTTAGATATGATTTTAAATCTGACCATGAGGGTCCTAATATTAATGAGGTAGGGTGGCCAACTGATAATGCTTCCTTTTATTTCCCACATCCCCAAAATATTTCCTAATTATATAACACATTTGGCCTATGATCATGTGGGACTCATAGAATGTGATTTTCATCTACTTTACTAGATCTTATTATACACTCCACCAAAGTTCTAATACAATCTCTTGCTCCACAATCTTATCAAACACATACTTGCAGAGGCATAAGGGGTTGACCTTATTACCAATGACCATGATCACTGTATATTTTGGTTATATCCAATAGTCACCGTGAGGTGCCAATGTTTCTACTATACTCTTTGATATCTTAGCTAGTGGGGCCTCATGGATAGCCTACCATACCTAAGGATATACATCCTCTACAATATAAGTGATGGGCTTAATGTACGCATATATGTGCATAATAAAAAGTAATCACATATGTGATTCTTTATACAGTTAGTAGCTGGGCTCCAAATCTCCCCATATTCCCTATTCACTATTCCCATTATAGTGTCAAGGAGATATGACATCATATATTCCCATTACGATAGTCCATACCCCTTAGGTATGTCTATTATAAGGATGTTGATAATATTATTTACTCATGGATTAGATGATACTTGAATATGTACATTAGTCATCTCTCCAATCACGGGTACTACCATTTTATCTAACTGTGAGACTATTCTCTCTGATGGGCTTGGAGTTAGGCCAAGATTTTGACAAATATAAGTAGGCATCATAGTTACAAAATCTCTAGAATTGACTAAGTAATTATGAATATTTTTACCAAATTCTCTAATGGTTAGCAAAAATAGTGGTACATCAGACTTGATTTTCTATATGACATTAGTGTCAGAGGCATTTATTTTCTCTATAGGATCTTTTATCTTTTCCATAGGGGCCTTCCCTATGATAGACTTCCATAGGAATTCTTTTTTTTAGTAATCTAGGATAATTCATTAAGGGTGATGTTTTCTTTTATTTTATTCATGTCTTCAAAAATATAATACCCTCCTCTAGTTTACTTATCCTTATTTTGAGGTTGGTCATTCCCTTTCGAGGGAGGTGGATTATTATCAACTTTCAGATTTGATGGAATGGCTATGTTATTTGGAAGAGTAGATGTTTTGAATGGATGTATATTCTTTAGGTTGTAACCACCTTTTTGATATTTATATAAGGCATGTATCTCATCATTATTATCCTCTGATATGTTGTCATCTTCACTTTGGGAAAGGAAACTCATGAATAATAAAGAACGTAGCAGTACTTGAAGGGCTAGAGTTATGATGGAATTTTGATAGGTTTTGCATCAAATCTTGCCTCACTACCTCTCTTTGAAATATCTCAAAAGCTACACAAAATTCAACACAGTCAAGTTCATCATACTAAGATGTAGTATGGATTCTACACCATTTGGGCAAGGTTGTCTCTATTATATTGATTTATGAAGGCTTGATGTACTATTTTGTATTATTTATAGGCCTATTAAAGGGCCTATTATACCTTTGAAGCCCAGAATTTTGATTATTATTGGGGCCATTAGCATTGCCTATCTTTCTTTGTATGTTGAGGAAATCATTACTTAACTTTTGAACAATTTTTGTATGGCATCTAGCTCTACTTTAGAATAATATATGCCTTGGACAAATGCAATAGGGGATGGAACTAAATGTTGGTTCTACTAGTAATGATTGCTAGGTGCATGGTTGTTTAAGAAACTATAATTTAGATGTGACATATGCATTAGAGGAGGTGATGTGTATAACTAATTCTAATTAAAAGTGAGGACATTCTGAGTCAAATGTAGAACTAGATTCAAATTTAGGAGACCATTTTTGATACTAGTGTGTTAAGAACCCGAGGATTAAGTTTTATATCAATTTTGATGGTATCTTCATAGGCCAATTCCAAAGTGTTAATGGTAGTATCCCTTCTTAAGAAAACTATAGTAATTAGATCCAGAGCATTCTTATACATTTATAATATCAATACTTATGTTGGTTTATACATTAGGCTCAATCAGATATACATATTCTAAAATCTATCATTGAAGGCCCAAATTAGTTCATTGGCCTCCCTCTTCATGCCAGTAAAGTATTGGTCAATAAAACTAGGGTTGGTGACCTACCCAAACTATAATAAAAGTAGTTTGACACTGATTATAAGAAGTAATAGAATTCTCTAATAGACTAAGGTACCAATCATAAGAAACATCCATTAGTGTGAAAATAAAAAGTCTACATGAAACATCTTCATTAATAAAATTCATCAATCTCAGCATAGTTTTAAAAGACTTTATGTGTTTTTCTACCATTCTTTCTCCTAAAAGAGATAAGGATGGTAGATACTTTTCAGGATTCCTCGATAGGTCATACACATCCCCTAGGATAAAAATAATATATCTAACTAACCAAGATGGTTAAGCCATAGGATAATTAATAAGGGGAGTGTTCCTTACTAGGGAAGGTGTTCTAGCTCTATTATTGATAGGGGTAGTTGGTAATCTAGGCCTTCTATGATTTGACAAAGGTGAGATTAGAAGACTAGTCTAAGTTCTAGATCTAGTCACTCTCCTGGGTGACTTCAGTGCAACTCAATGTAGAAATTAACCTCTTTTATTTAAATGTTTGGGCCCTTTTTCTAGTGCTATAAATAATGTTGATGTGGTTTTTATGCACACTAATTCGTAACAAGGTATCCTCAAACATTTTAGGATCTTAATGGAGGTAAACTCCACTCCAGGGCATGAGTTATAGGTATTTATTTGAATAACAAGGTGACGTAATAATAGGTAGAACATGCAGGTTATTAACCAATATTATGTATGGATGAATGATATCTAAAATAAATTTAAAATTTAAGTGAGTTAGTGGATGGATGGATACTAATCTAAAGTGGGCAGATCTCATAAATAAACTCCAAAAAGAGGGAAGGGTAGAGTAGAAAATAAAGGTTTTATGACTTAAAAATTTACGTTTTAGGTTGGATCCTTCAAGGACAAGGGGTTTTAAAACCAATTTTGGTTCTTAGAAGCTACTACACACACACATACAAACATAGTTAAGTAGTCTTGGATAGTTTGATATAGGAAACTCAGATATCTGGGTCAAAGGTTTCTCCTTTTGGAGTAACTATTGCACACTCATAATTAGGATATTATGACATAGATTACGGAGGTATCTAGGGTATCTAAAACACACACATAGAACACTATATCATATAAAACACCTCTACACACTTAGAAACATTAAATAGTTAACCTACTTACATATAATCAATAATTATTGCTAACTCTTCAATAGTTATTGCACATCTAAAATCAGCATATTAATCATAATAAGAGGAATTCTTTGTAGCTATTGCATAGTCAAGATTATTGAATCAAATAACCAAAAAGATAAAACCTGATTACATATAATATGGAAAGAAAAGGTGCCAACACATTTTTGATAATCAAAATTTGATTTTGATCCTGTATTGATTTTTTTGACCCTTAAAAATGAGGGTCCAAGACATATATATATATATATATATATATATATATATATATATATATATATATATGTCTTGGACCCTCATTTTTAAGGGTCAAAAAAATAAATACAGGATCAAAATCAAATTTTGATTATCAAAAATGTGTTGGCACCTTTTCTTTCCATATTTTATGTAATCAAGTTTTATCTTTTTGGTTATTTGATATATATATATACATACTTGGGGAAGGGTCACCTCATCTTCCAAGTGCATGAAAATTTGTAATTACATGGCATAATTAGAACCTTGGTTCTAATTTTATTTCAAAAATTTAATATATACATATCCATAGTTGACTTATAATTGTCAAAAATAAAGTTAGCCTATACATTGTGTTGTAATGTGTGCATGCTAACAAACCATTTGAACAACTTGTGTATTTAAGTTCTAATAAAAATAGAATATGAGTACAAAAATTAATTCCCTTATTTAATGTGTACAAAATTAGCCTTTAAACTGAGGTTGGGCATATGTTTTCATGGATGTGTTGATTTTGGGAGTCATCATTGTAGATACTTATACTGAACTGGAAGTTGTAGCATCAATCTTCTTCTTCACCTCCAAATCTAAATAACACTTGTGTCCTACATCATGTTATTGTCTGATAATATCCAAGTTGAATAATGATGGTATATTCACCCTATTTACTTGTTCAATGAGCTTGTCATGCTCCACCTTTGTGTTCAAGAAGTTGATCTTGAAATTTTCAACTTCCATCACTTTCTTTCTAGCAAAATTCAACTCAACTTCAATATCTTCAAGTGTTAATCTGTATAAGCTCTAATTAAAATTATTGGATGTCTTTTGAAGGAGTTGATCAAAATTGATCCTATAATAAGCTTACATGTAATGTCTCTTGCCTTAGATAACTTCAATTCTTCTAAGATTTTCAAAATGAGAACTTCATATTCTTGATACTTGGGCATTACTACCCTAGTGATTGTAATCGACTCTCTAGCCTCCTAAGTTCTAATCACCACTAGGTTGAGGATGTTTAAATCCTCTAATGATGTCATTAAATCAAGATGTATATACACCTTATTAATAGTATAAAGAATCAATAACTTTAATTTATTCTCATCTTGTGTTAAATAATTAAATAATTGATGAGTTTAGGTTATGTGGGGAGCCAATTCTACCCTCATTACATCAATGGCTTCTAGATCATTATATAATTTTGATGTAGCATGTTGAACCTCAGTCTCAATTCTTTGGGGAATATGGCCTATTTTTTGTTACTCCTTTATTTACTCTAATTCCTTCTCAAGCTCTTGCCTAGCCATTCTAGTCCTCTCATATAATGCTATCATAGCATCCTTATGAGTTTATATAAGGGTCTTAAAGTCTTTTATATATTAGGAATACCCTATCTTCATATTCTTCCTTTTTTACAATGTAAAAACTTCTTGCCTTTATTCAAAAATAATTTCTCTCCCTGCTTCATTCTCCACTTTCTTATTCTTGACTCTTTGGACACTTCCTGAGGGTTTATCAAACATGGAGCTTATAAAAGATAACTCTATGATTTTAAAAATTGGTTTTTATGAAGGCTTTGATCTAAAATCAATTTCCCATGAAGGGATGATTAATTGCACTGGGTTTATTGGTTGTGAATATTCTATAACTATAGTCTCAAATAATTGATATTTTGTTTCTTTCTCTAAAGCAACTTTAAGTACTAGGTAAAAAGAAAAGAGAACTTAGTCCATTAGAATTTTGTGTGATTATATCACAATCAACATACGAGAGAGAAAAGATCCTCATGATGTGCTGATGTATAGAAGGGATGCACTGGGTGCACTGGAAGCACACCCAAAATTTGAATTTGTTGGGCGACAGATAGAAGGCGCCCTTTCCGATGTGGAAAGTGCAGGTTTGAAGGCAAGCAAAAAACTGGTTATGGAGAACTAGGTAGGAGGTACAGACCCTGGAGGGACAGTAAGAGATGTAGAAAAAAATGTTGGGTTAAAATTTTTGCCTGAGGTAAATAATGGAAAACCTTCGAGTAGATCTAATCCTTTTTATGGGATTAGTGTCTCCCAACTGGATTCTCCTCCCACTGTGTTGGGGCAGGAGCCTAAAAAGGAGAAAGATAATGTGCATTTAAATAAGGAAAAATCCTCAAAAGTGCTGAAGGTAGAGTATTCAGAACAAAAGAAGTGGTCATCTCTATTTGGAAAGAAACCCAAAGGAAAATTTCTTTCCCTGCCGGTGATTACTAAATCTTGTTGGGAGAAAGGTGAGTTTCAAGTTTTTATTCCAGATCCTTTAATAGATTTTTTTGTGTCTTCTATGGAATTCACCCTAGTGGGTAAATTTTTAGGGGAAAGACCAGATCTAGAATCACTTATAAAAATGGTTAAAAGGAAATGGGTTATTCGAGGAGAGGTAGAAGTGGCACCAATGTTGAATGGTTTCTTCTTGTTTAACTTCAACTGTAAGGAGGACATGAATATGGTTCTATGTGGAGGACCATGGTCTTTTGGTAAATGTTCTCTACTATTAAAAAATGGGAGCCTCACATGGATCTTTCAGATTCTTTTTTCTTAACCACTCCCATTTGGGTAAGACTTCCTAGCCTCCATTTAAAGTTTTGGCATGAGGACATTTTTAAAGGTATTGCCAGTTCTTTTGGTGAACTTGTGGCATTGGACAATGCAATGGCTACCATATCCAAACTTCAAAGTGCCAGACTTTATGTTAAAGTGGTAGATCTGAATCATCTCCTAGAAAAAGTGGATCTAATTTCTAAGTATGGCAAAAAAACTCAAAGGATTTTTTTTGAAGATTTGCCCAACTCTTGCTATGCTTGTAATAAATAGGGGCATTGGGTCAGAAATTGTCCTTACAAAAGTAAAAATTATCCTAGTAGTGTTTTGGATGAGAGAAAGATCAAGGTCCAGTAAAAGAAAGCATGGAAACCCAAAGAAGATAATCGACAAAAACTAAAGAATAATGAAGATTCTAAAGCTCTATACGCTGAGGCAGATAAAGAGATTTCTATTAAAGATCCCAAAGCTCCACATTTTGAGGTGGATAAAGAGCTTGCTGTTGAGAAAGAAAATTCTGAGAAAGAAGGACATGGGATGCAATCCAAAACCATAATACATGTACAAAGAATAGATGATTTGATAGATTTATCAAAACAAATCGTTGTCTATCAGAAGATAGAAGACTGATGGAGAGATGTAGATGACAAAACTAAGCTGGAGGAAGGAAAATTCTTGGCTGAAGTTGGAAATAATTAGAGGGAGATTATCTTTTTCTTAGTCCAGGGAGATTCTAGATGAGAATGATTTCCCTTCGAATGATCTTCCTATAAATGATAATGGAGAAAACTTAAAGCATTTTCTAAACCAAAGAAAAAGGGCTGAAAAAAAGACCACTACTAAGGGGGTAGAAACTAGAAGCAGCAAAAAAGACCAGCAAACGAAGGCAAAATATCTTGCTTCTACTCTGGATAAATCTAGAAAAGGAGATGAACAACATTTAAAGGTGAAACCAGATGTTGGCTCTCTAGACAGACCTGGAAGAAGATCCACTAAGAAAAATAGAGAGCTAGAAAGTATGCAGAATATTGTGGATGGAAGGCAGGCAACTATTCTAGATTTTACCCCTAAAAAATAGATATTAAATCTTTATTTGGATTATTAAGGGGCTGAATATAAAATGGATAATGATGTTGTCCTTGTATTACCTGATTTTGTTTCTAATTTTTAGTAGGTTTAAGGATTGCTTATCCTGGTGCATGTAATTGCTCTATCTTTTTAATTCTATTAAAGGGTTTCGAGGTCCCTTCAAAACCTATTTTTACCTTAATCTAAAACTTTAAGTACTAGGTTAGGAAGGGAGGGCCATATGATCTTAGACCAATCCCCACATCCATATTGAGGTAGTAGATGGACTATATATACTTGTTTTCCCAGCTTATCCTTCCTTGAGGATGTTACGGTAGTATATTAGGAAGGGATAGAGGAAAGCATTGGCAAGTTTATTTGGGTAGGTGAGACATGGAGCTAAGAGTTTGCCAATGCTGGTTCAATCTTCTTAGAGGCCTTTTTTTGGTCTTAGGTTGGACTATATTTGTCTCAAATGGAATTTCAATAGTGGTGAAAATAATATATATGGTTAGCCTTATTGGGGGAGCAAAAACAATAGGGGTAAATGTAACATCCTATCTTTGGAGTGAGCAAAGGTGTTGATAAGGAAACAATGAGGGGAACTAAATTAAATGAACTTATTGAATAAAGGAGAACTAAATCAAATGAAATTTGGGAATAAGGGATTGAAGGTTGAGCCTTCTTAACTAATTGGTTATCTTTCATTGGTCTTTTCCCTTTGTCATCTATAAGTTTTAATGTCATTACTCTTTCTAATTCTTCCTCTTCCTCTAGTTATTAATATATTAGTGTTGGTTGTTGAATTGAATATGGTCTATTTGTGGTTCATCATCAATTAGGTTCTTTGTGAGGGTAAGAGACCTTAGCTTCCTCTTGTAGAAAATTAGAGCCTTTAATGGTGGAGAGGAGGGTCAATGAATTGAGGAAGTATCAACCTTTTTACCTATAGATTTTTGTTGAAATCAAATCAAATCAAATCTATTTCTAAGGGCTCATCTCTATGGAGGGGAGGGGAGGTCGCCGATGGCTCTATAGTTATGCTATGCCTAGGGGTCTATATAGAGCTAGGGGGAGGGTCCCTTTCTATTTGAACTATGGTGATGGAATAGATCAAATCCCCGTTTCTATAGAGAGGGGGGGGAGACTATAGCTATATGGATAAAGGTTAGGCCCGTATATGTAGTGGTGGTGTAACTGGGTGATCTTGTCTTTCTACATCAGAGGAGTCCAATAAAATTGGATTCTCTTGAGCCCCTCTATGCTTGATTTCACTCACACCAATTTCTATCTTCATAGCCTTAAATAGTTGGGGAGATTCTTGAGAAGTCTCTCCTTTTTCCTCTATTTATTGTGGGGGTCTATTGACTCAAAAATCTAAAGTAGTCCATCCTCCAAGGGGTGAAATCTTTGTATGCATTTCTTAAACCAAAATTGTAGGTTCTCCTTAAATAATCTTCAAATGTTCTTCTTTCAAGCCTACAAGTTGTGCCCTTTCCATTACTTGGGCATCATCTTTTGCATTTAAGAATAAAAAAATATGTTCATAGAGGATGTGCTGGTATGGAATACCAAAGCCCTGGATATGATTTTGAATCCATCCATAAGGGTCCCAATATCTATGAGGTAGGGTGGCCAACTGATAATACTTCATTTTATTGCCCACATCCCCAAAATCTTTCCTCATTGTATAGCACATTCAGCCTATGATCATGTGGGACCTATAGAACATGCTTTTTTTGTTATATCATATCTTCTTCTACACTCACCAAAGTTGAAATGCAATATTTTTCTTTGCAAGTTTATCAGGAAAGTACTTGTGGAGGCATATGGGGTTGACCTTATTTTTGATGAACATGATCACCATATATTTTAGGTGTATCCAATATTCACCCTAAGGTGCCAATGTATTTGTTATACTCTTTAATATCTTGGGTAGTGGAGCCTCATGGATAGCCTACCATAATTGAAGATATACATACTTTGCAAGCCTAGTGGTTTTCTTAGTGTAGGCATATATGTGCATGAATGAAAAGTAATCATAGATGCAATTATTTATATAATCAACAGTTGGGATCCAAAGCTCACCATAGTCTCTATACAATATTCCCATTACAACATCAAAGAGATATGACATCATATAAAAATGGCCTATTGAATTGGGCCTTTTGCCTAAGTTGTATAACTTGTTCCCCTAGCTTAAAATTGATAATATCTCCCAGTGTAAAATTCACGTCAGAGGTCATCAACATGTCTAGAAGTGGTACCCAATCTAGGTGGAGAAAATGGATACTTGGCATGCCATATAGCCTATTAAACAAGACCATCTTGATGTGGACCCCCATTTTGAAATTGTTGATAGGTAGGGGGATTTTTCATTCAAGACCATAGACTCCCTAGGAAGAAGCCATGAGCTCAGATTTTTGTCAATTGAATTATTCTTATTCTATGACACCACCCTGTATATGTCAAATATTGCATCTAGAATTGGTAAAGATAGTACCTTAGAAATCATCACTTGAGATGTAATCTAAACCATCTTGTGATCCATGTGATGTAATGAGATGTATTATGTCACCTTGATGACAAAGAACAAGTCTTGTAGTAGGTCGACATAGGGCATAACCTTGGGATTAGATACCATTCTTGAAATAGAGTAGGCCCATAACCAATTAGTGTTCTACTAGTGATATATCTCATTCATGATAAAATACATCAACATCATCGATGGCATCCCATAATTTTGAATAGTTGGCATACCTATCATTAAAAATTGTAGTGTTGAATATAGTATCTATATATTCCGTGGAATCATTAATTGAAAATTGAGATTTTGGAAACACTCTTCTAAATACCTAGGATTATGAATCCATTTCAATTTGACTAGTTTCCTGGACTATAAAAACTCCTTTTTATTATTGGGGTTTCTATAGTTGATTCACAGGTAGCTAGGGCTTTGTTCATAGAGTAGCAAGTAAGCTTTTAATTTACTTTTGATTAATGAACATAGAGATATCTACAAGTCATTGATATAGATTTTTCATTCAATTTTAGTTCATGCACTTTTAATTCTCAATGCTCATATTATTTATTTACCTATATAATTCAAACTTTGTTAGTTTAGTTGGCAAGGAAGCCACATCTTTACATATTTTTGACAAGTATTGGGAAGTAATTTAGCTTTGCTAGCTAATTAAAGCAAGAATTTAGTAGTCAAGAGTCAGGTTTTGTGTTAGGATCGAGCTAATAATTCTCATGAATTGAAGGCTCAAAACACAAAACCCAAATAAAATGTTTGAAGACTAAATCCTTCATAACAACATTTAAACAAAATGTCTAAACAATTCTTATGAACAAAATGTCTAAAAACCAAAATCTTGAAGGAGTTTCGAATAAAACCAACTATGAACAAGGGAAACCTTAAACAAAAATCATGAAAAAAAGTTCCAATGAACAAGTACTAAACACAATCTTCAAACACAAACCCTGACAATTAAATCCTTCAAAATAGTGTCTAAATAAAATGCCCAAATAAAAATGCCAATGAAGAAGTCCTAAATAGTTTTTCTGAAGACCTAATTCAAAACAAAAGTTTTGATGAAAATATCTGAAGAAGAAATTCTCCAAACTTAAGTGCTGAGCAAAATGTTTGATAACCAAATTCTGAACTTAATAATTTCTAAACAAAAGTCCCAAAACTTGAATAAGTACAAAAACTCTTAAAAGGCATTAATAAATGAGTCTAAAATGTAAAATACCATTGTTTATATTTTTGAGTGTTGAGATTAAGGATCAATCTGATAAAACTACCACAAATTGAAGAGGAAAACTTAAAATATAGGTCCAAATCAAAATAAAAGTGGGTCCCCATTCCTTTTTTTAAATAAAATGGGAATGTTGGGTACAACATAGTCTACCTAGATCACTTTGACCATGTTATGAATAAAAAGGTAACCAAAATAAGGCTGAAGCCTAGGTAGTTCTTGAACTCTTGACCTAATCCACAATGAGCCTCAACTAGGTGTCTAAAGTCTAGGTGGCTATGGAGGCTCCCTTCCAGGTATACTAAAGGCTCATGGCCTAAGAAGAGATGATCTTCAAAGAGCCTCTAATGAACCTCACCAAGATGGACTAGGAGTTTGACCTCATGGTAGTTTTGATGGAGGCTAAAGAAGTAAATTCTAAATAGTTAAGAGTTAGCTCATCTATTCCACCTCCACATATTGGTTGAGTGGTCCTTTATGGATCTTTTTGAGGTAAACAAAGGAAATTTTGTCTTTTTTTAAATTATGTAGTTATAAATACCAAAAGTGTCCATCATGGTCCAAGGTAGGAATATCACTCTACTTGGGGTTGAATCCCATCCTTATCTATAAATGTGTAACTACATTATATTTTTTAGGGTGATCAATTTTTAGTTCAAAATTATTATCAAAATCAAGCTAATATTTCACTTGTGGTTTCCTTCTCCCTTT